>CM067313.1:11258438-11295938 GCA_034231615.1 Meghimatium bilineatum
AAGTTTAGTGCCCTCGGTACGGCAATACCTCACCTCCATTATTGGATTACTTATTGTTGCAGCTAAGACCCTACTTGCCTCGTGAACTATTCTTCTTTGTCATCTGGCGATAAATGCTCATGTATATTGTTGGTGGCTGACCATAACCTGTACATTTTTGAAGTTACTAAATTCGTGTGAAGGAATGTAAAATTAGATTTTACTTTCTTGTGAAAGAATGTAAATTTAGAATATTTTACAAAAGTATTGTAAAATTGTATTTTACTAAAAATTAATCTAAAATATCTTAATTAAGCTCTTGCATAATACCTAGAGCAGGTTTCTGTTAGAAAATCTATCAAAGATCAGAATATCATCTATCCGTTATCAAACAACACATCGATAGCTAAAATAAGTAAATGGAACGTCTGCGACATCAACAATAAATAACCAGAAATAGTTGAATTTATGGTTAAACATAAAATTTCCATAATGGAAATAGCAGATTGTAAAATGGAAAAAATACGAAACTAACGCACAACAAATGTGTATTATTCTGAGCGGTGTTAAATACTAACAAAGAGCTATAAATGGAGTAGGATTCATTCACGATCCAGATGCCAGATAAGACAATAATCAAAAGATAATTCGGTTCTTGTTTCCAATTAGTGCCTACCGCCAAGGGAAATAATTACATAGCTAGGCACTATTCCAAACCAGTTCCACAAAGGTTAAATATAAATATAGTTATAGTTAACGTTAGGATTAGTTATGTAAAAGATAACTAATTCTAACCCATAACAGTAACTCTAAAAAATGAATATTTTAATTAATTATTGATTAATTATTGATATGATATTAAATTAATTAACTATAAAATAGATCGGTGGGCACTAATTAGAAACAAGAACATAGTATTAATATCAATGAATATTTAACAGTTGTTATAACTTTGGGGTTTTTGTTACCTCTAAAAAAAATAGTTATTTTGGAGAATCTTCTAATTTCATATACTTTCACTTCAATTTTGTAAAATCTAATTTCATATTATTTTATACTTATTTAGAAACATCGTCTAATTTTACATTCATTGAAAGAAATTTAGTAAAATCTTATAATTTTACACTAAGAAAATATAATCATTTTAGATTATTTTATTAAAATCTAAGTTTATATCATATAGTCAAGTCAGTCTATAGATTCTGTTAGACTAGCGTAACGAAATATTTTCTTCATTTATACTAAGTTCGTATAATTTTTGTAGTGTGTCCTGAAATAACTTTATTGGACTTTGATGTCTGCTGGTTGAAAGGGGCACGTCTCTCCAAAAGAGAGGTTAACTCATTAACTACCTACCATATCAATTAATAAAAGGCAATAGTGTACAAAAACTAAATGAAAATTGCTTTTATAGATCAAGAGAAAGCTTTCGACCCAATAAATGAAGAACTACTATGCAGAATCCTTGAAAATTGTGGAATAAAAAGATCATTATTAGAGTGTATAAAAACCATTATACATTAAAACACCAAGACAAGAGACAGGAGATGTTGGAGATACCTTGCACCCAACCTTCGTTGCAGAGAAGGCACTTAATGATGATGATGATAAGAACCATATACAAAGATAGTGAAAGTGCAGTTAGAACAAGTGCAGGACTTAGAAAGTGGTTTCAGTAACGTCAGGAGTTAGACAGGGTCTCTTAACATTATTATTGTTCATTATTTGTACGGGTAATATTACCGAAGCAGTAAAGAAACACCCCCAGAGGCTTGCCATCCAAATGACCTAACTGAACAACTTTTTGCTAACGATCAGTGTCAACGTCACAGTTCAAGTGAAGAGCTGAACTATTTTTTGTTTTGATATGCGATGCAGTTTACAATGTCGCTGTACTTTGCACCTATTTCGGGTGCCGGCAACACGCAGGCAAAGCACACTTATATCTTTATACTCTTAGCAGGTAAATATGATTACTGAATAAGTATGGTAACGTTCTGTAGATGAACGGATGAACAATGAGTAATACTGGGAGAGAGGGGTTCATACTTGGCCACGTTAAGTCTAATGATAGCATCAACCATCTTGCATGGATAGTTTTTTCATCATTCTTCAGTCAGATATCAGGTTACAGCGCCAATAACTCCAGTGAATCGTGTGATTCACTTCAGGTCATCCATGGAACCCCACAGGTCTGGTAGTAGTGCCGTCTCAGTAGGTCATATTTTCCCCCTCTCTTATTGGTAGAGTATAGGTCGTATACTGTAACTGTATAGTAACTGTATAGGTCGCTGGTGCTTTCTGTTGTGTTGTATGGTTGTGAGAGTTGGACACTCACTGCGGATATAGAGAGAAGATTACAGGCTTTCGAGTATAAATGCTACAGAAGAATTCTACGAATTTCCTATAGGGAACATAAGACCAATGTGTACGTAAGAAAAAAAGTAGAGATGTGTGCAGGTGTCCAGGAGCCATTGCTTTCAATAGTGAAACGACGAAAACTAGCATGGTTCGGACATGTATGCAGGCACGATTCCTTGTCAAAAACAATACTGCAGGGAACTGTCGAGGGTGGAAGAAGCAGAGGAGGACAAATAAAGACATGGACAGACAACATCAAGGAATGGACAGGGCTAGATATTTCCACACTCATCCGCATCGCTGAGGATAGAATTCGCTGGAGGACTCTGTGTGCTGAAGCATCCAATGTGGTACCCCTACGACCCTGAAGGGTTATGGGTATATTGATTGGGTTTATTGATTGATTGGTAGAGTTGACAGGCATAAAGAATGTGTTCTGCAGTTTCTGGACTCAGTCTACAGTTGCACAGGTCTGTCTCGCAAAGATATCTTTCAATACCATCTTCTCACCCCTACCCAACAAATACCACTTCTTAAACATATGAACAGAATACATCCACAACACATTCCAGAGTATCAACTATGTCAACATCATAATGAAACGGGTGACTACCACTACTTCAAATGTAAAGCGCTGGATGATACCACGAAGACCTTTTTTCCTCCAAGACCATGCAAATGGAAGACACTATGTGCAACAAATCAGCGATTGACAAACAACCGTAGATGTAGGTATATAGCATTGGGTCGACTGACAAACAGCTTCAGATATCACTACATGACAATGTGTCAGCTGACAAACAGCTTCATCTACATGACAATGTCTCAGCTGACAAACAGCTTCATCTACATGACAATGTGTCAGTTGACAAACACATTCATATATCACTATATGAGAATTGGTCAGCTGACAAACATCTGTAGATATAACAACGTGGAATTGTGTCAACTCACAAACAGCAAGGACCCACTAGATCGTTGAAAAAAAAAGACAAAAATTGTAAGAGAGCTCTCTGTCCTTGCTTTCATCATCGCTTGTGATTGACAAATCGGCATTATCAAGCCCATTTATGCTGGATAACGGTGTAACCGTCGCCCCTTAATGAAAACAAAATATTATGTCTTGTATATCGTGTAAGTATAAATATGTTTTATTATATATTATATTGATTAAGTTATAAGTATATCTTGTTTTATCGTCATCAGGTAACATACCCTGAACAGGATGTAGCAGTCTCCACAGACTTTCAAAACTTCTGTCAATTTTGTGCCAGGCTTCCAACTTCTGTTACTGTCATGTTCAGGTGGTCTTTGATGTCTTGCGTCCATCTTCTTCTTGGTTTGCCTCGTATTCGTCTTCCTGGCATCACCCCCTCCATTATGGTCTTCTCTAGGCTGTCATGGCATTTAATATGGCCAAGATATTGTAGTTTTCTGGAAAGAGCCATGCTGTTTAGCCAGTTTTCTTTTACATTCATTTCTCTCAGGATGACTACATTGGTGATCTTTTTGGTCCATGGTATAATTTTGAGGATTTTTCTGTAACATTTTGTTTCAAATGCTGCTATTTTAGTGTTCATATATTTCCACTAGGAATATACAATCTCTTAGGAATGTTAGTTGTGTTGTTTTTCAACAGTGCTGCCATATATTTTTCATTTGTATTAGTTTCTTAGACGCAATAGCTAACTCCTACTGATTTCTTCATATCAATCATATAAATTTTCATACTGTTAAGAAAACCACAGTATTAAAAACTGGTAAATCTTTTAATTCACTTTTGTTGAAACTGTTTGAGAACTTGCTAGTAGTTTTGTCACTGTCATAATTATAATTGTGTTTCCATTAGGAAATAGGTTTTGATTTTCACTATGTTCTATAAAGGAGTTCTTGCGTTGTTCGAGACCTGCTTTGACTGTTTACCAATAATATCTAGTAAATAAATACAAAATAGTATTTTTGTACTAATAAATTTCGTTGATTTTCAAAAAGCATTCGACAGCATACATCAACCATCGCTTTGGGAAATTTTAAAAATATATGGATTCCAAAACAAATATATAAATGTGATAAAATCATTCTATACCAACTCAAAATACTGTGTTAAAATAAAAAAGGCAATTCAGAATGGTTCCCTGTGATTACTGGTGTTAAACAAGGCTGCCCTATGTCACCATTACTATTCAATATCGCAATTGACTGGGATATGAGAAAAAAGACATCCAACGCAAATTTAGTAATCAAATGGATAAATAAAACAACATTAGAAGACCTGGATTTTGCCGATGATCTTGCACTATTGAGTGAAAACCATCAAGATGCACAAACAAAAACTGATAGATTAAATCTAATTGCAGGACAAATAGGTCTCCAAATCAACTCATCAAAAACAAAAATTATGGACTTCACCAATTCACCAAAAATAATTACTTTACATGGACAACAACTTGAAAAGGTACACAAATTCTCCCATCTAGGAAACAAACTAACACTCGACGGTGATGTCATGCCAGAAATTACATCTCGCATTGGCCTAGCATCAAGTACCTTTAACAGACTGTCTAATATCTGGAGATCAGCACACGCACGACAATGCGCTTATTTAATTCCTGCGTTATTCCGGTGTTATCATATGGATGTGAGAGCTGGAAAAGCTCTTTATCTTTAGAAAAGAAATTACTGAGTTTCGAGAACAAATGTCTTCGTAGGATAACTAACACCCATTGGAGTGAATTCAAATCGAATAATAAAATCAGAGAAGAGACACATCAAAATTTCATCACAGATGTTATCAGGAAACGCCGTTGGTCCTACATCAGGCATGTCCTACGCGCAGACATCAACAGGATACATCACCAATCTCTTGAATGGATACCTACATGTAAAAGAGCCAGGCGTTGACCAAAAGAAACACCCAGAAGAACAATACTTAGAGAAAGTAAAACATCCAATATTCATACTATTCAAGAATTGCATAGAATAGCTTTGAACAGACAGAATTGGAGAGATCTGACCTCTGCCCTATACACTAACTTCAGCGCAAAAGGAACATGAATGAATGAATGAATGAAAAAAATACAACTAGTAATGACCGGCTCCGTAGATGCAAAGCACAGAAAGCGTCTGTGACGACCAGGGTATCTGGTTCAAATTCCGCCACAATCAATTGTTTTCTTTGTTCATATGTAAGTTAGCTTTACTGCTAGTGCTATGTAAAATATTTTTTATGTGAACTAATTTCTATGTAGCTATTACCATTCTTCTCGTGATTTCTGTTGTATAACCCCCTGACCTGTTTACATTTGACCAAAATATTCAAAATTGTTCAGTTAATATTCCAATTTGATTGTTTAATTATATACTTCTTCCAGTTCTTGACTGTTTAATTATATACGTCTTCCAGTTCTTCATTGTTTAATTATATACTTCTTCCAGTTCTTCATTGTTTAATTATATAATTCTTCCAGTTCTTCATTGTTTAATTATATACTTCTTCCAGTTCTTCATTGTTTAATTATATACTTCTTCCAGTTCTTGATTGTTTAATTATATACTTCTTCCAGTTCTTGATTGTTTAATTATATACTTCTTCCAGTTCTTGATTGTTTAATTATATACTGTTTTCAGTTCTTGAATGTTTAATTATATAATTCTTCCAGTTCTTGAATGTTTAATTATATACTTCTTCCAGTTCTTGATTGTTTAATTATATACATCTTCCAGTTCTTGATTGTTTAATTATATACTGTTTTCAGTTCTTGATTGTTTAATTATATACTTCTTCCAGTTCTTGATTGTTTAATTATATACTTCTTCCAGTTCTTGATTGTTTAATTATATACTTCTTCAAGTTCTTGATTGTTTAATTATATACTTCTTCCAGTTATTGATTGTTTAATTATATACTTCTTTCAGTTGTTGATCATTTAATTATATACTTCTTCCAGTTCTTGATTGCTTAATTATATATTTCTTTCAGTTGTTGATCATTTAATTATATACTTCTTCCAGTTCTTGATTGTTTAATTATATACGTCTTCCAGTTCTTCATTGTTTAATTATATACTTCTTCCAGTTTTTGATTGTTTAGTTCTATGTTGCTTTCTTCTTCAGATCGCGCTAAATCGTCTACATATTCGATGGATAAGGCTCTGAGAACGTTATGTATCATGGCTTACACATCCATATGTGCAATATCAGTGAATTTCGGCTTGACGTATCCGATTTCAGCATACATTTGAGTCTCTTTAACGTATGGAATATGACAGTAACCTCTGCCCTGAAATCTTCGAATTCATTACGACAAGCAGGACAATTTACATATTTACATTGCTGTGCCCCTGTCTGGATTAGACAACACATGACATCTCAGCCTCTGAGTGATATCTCATCCGCCGAGAGACATATCAACCTCCGAGAGACATCTCAGCCACTGAGTGACATCTCAGTCTCTGAGTGACATCTCAGCCGCGGAATGCTCATCTAATGTCAAGTCGCTTTACAGTGTACATCATCTAGTGAAGTACGCTCGGTTCAACCTTGGACTAAAATATTATATTATATCAGAGATTTTGCACATCAAAAAACACAGGAGATCTAGGTTCAAATAAACTTATCACCAAGACAAGACCTCTGATAAGTATGTTCTGGTCTCCGTGTTAACCTAAAATAATTCTAAATTTTATAAGAATCTCCCATCGACCCAGCTCTCGACATGTGGATGATATTAATAACAAAATAATAGGGAGAACTCGCGACCCAAGCCAAGTGTGAACAAGAGGTCGCTGAGAGAGCCCGTGAGCAGACACAGAGAGTAGTTGACGGAAAGGACAATGAGAAATTGGACCACACCGTTTTCAATCACCCACACCTCCCGTTTGTCTCATTTTCACGGGTGTACACTCTCGAATAGGCGCCCCATGGGCTCAATCCAAACCCGAGAGAAACAAATTAGTAGATCGCTAGCTTTACTCCATATGAGGCCGTCTTTCTATAACACCTCTTCTTAATCTTCAAGCTGGTGTTTTTGCTTACGGGACAAATCTGATATTTGATTACAAAGGAGGCTTTTAACAATTATTGTTGGTTTCACTGAAATCTGTTCCCTTCACTGCATGAAGAGTACTGGCTAAATCAAAAGCTTGTTCATTTTTTACCGCCGCCATCCTTAATCCTCGTTGAAGAGGACGGCGAAAAATCTCTATTCGGTGACACCGACACGTGTTGTTTACTTTCACCCATTACCGACCGGAACCAGAACATCACAGCAGAATAGAATGACTGCATAGTCATCAAACATTTTTAGAAAACATACTTTAAGCATTTACTCTTAGAAAGATTTAAAACGAAAAACTATGTAAAACAAAGCAAAGATATAAAACAAAGCAAAGATATGAAACGAAATAAAAATTTACAGAACAAAGATGTAACACGAAAAAATAAATGGAAATGGAAAAAAAGATGAAAAACAAATATGTAAAACTAAAAAATATAGTGTTATTTTATGAGAATACAGTATTTGGTTAGCAGTATTCCTTGATGAACTTAGGGATCATGTGGACAGCAATATTCGTTGATAAACTTAGATATCAAAAAGTGGCGCGCCTCGCCAAAAGAGAGGTAACCTCATTAACTACCTACTTTCTACTTGCCTTCACAAACAAAATGCAATCTGTTCAAATTTTCAGATTCCCACTTGTTTGTCATATCTGTCACTCATCCTATCTCCGTAAGGGCGTTTAGAATAGCAGATTGGTACACTGCGTGCATGATCGATCGCCATTGCCGCACTACAACCAATATAAGGACATACAGCGTAAAACGTAACAACAATAGTACTTACATAGACCACAGGTTTTTAGAAAGTTCCACTTGAATACTACGGAGTATCACTAACAATAAGGTGTTATGAGGTGTAAACAATAAACACACACAAATTACAATACACAAGGCATTTTCAACGTTTCGAACCGTCATGTCTTTCTCAAGAATATGTAAAACAAACAGTGGAAAAGCAATGAAAACAGTAAAATTTGTAACACAATGAAAAACAATGAAAACAGTAACAATTAATATTGTTTTTACTGTTTTCATTGTTTTTCCACTGTTTGTTTTATGTATTCTTGAGAAAGACCTGTCGGTTCGAAATGTTGAAAATGTCTTGTGTATTGTAATTTATGTTTTCTTGTTTACACCCCACAACCCCTTAGTTTTAGTGATTGTCTGTCGTGTTCAAGTAGAACTTTCTAAAAACATGTGTTCTACGTCTTGCCGTATTTGCCTTTTTCTCTCCATCTCTCTCTCTCTCTCTCATCTGACCTCTTTTGCTCTCCCATTACGATTTTATGCTAATACTCATTGCCTGTGGCCACGTTTGAGGTAAGTATTTTAATTTGTCCTTATTTATCTTATTTTACTTGCTACCACACCTTATCTATTTTCACTCCGCCCCTACTTCTGTACACTTTCCCCTCCTCACTTCTCCTCATACCCTCTTCCTTCCTGTTATGCTGCTCCATCTTTGCTGCCTCCGATATCTATTCGCTATCTATCCTCTTTCCTCCCTATCATAACCACGTTTGTCTCCATGTAAGATTCGTTGTACTGTTATCTTTTGTTTGTCCTGATGAAGCTTTTTAGTCGAAAAGTCGTCTGTCTCTGTATCTCCTTGTTAGGTTTTTTTATGTTTTAATTTGGTAACACATCTACCTATTTTTGTTTATCTTGATGTTCTACGTATAGTTATTGTTGTCGCACTACCAGCATGCTGTGCCAGCAAGTTCATTTCTCCAGACACAAGTATGTCCTGGTACAAAGATTAAGCTGATTCGTATCGGCTTATATCACTCCATCAGCTCCAGGTACTGCCCCAGAGTCCAACGACCCTCAATCATTCATCGTATACTTATTTAGTCGCTGAGAAAACCTGCTACATGTACAATTCGTGATCAATGTTTAGCGTTCACATATCCCACACTCGCTTTTCAAATATACTACAATCTTCGGGTATTAAGAACTTCCTTAAGAAATTCTTAGTTCTACTTCATGTGTAACATGTATGAATAATTTCCATGAGTAGGTCCCAGATGGCAATAGGTAGATTAATTTCCTCTTCAATCTGGTGGATTAAAACGAGTAGTCTCTGAACTCCTCACCAACAGATGCTATATATATGTATTCAATATGTTTCCAATCTCTCCACCAGCTTTCAAAATAAAGCTTCATGCATGGCCGTAGATACTGTTTTGTGGCAAGGGTTTCGGTTCAAGGAAATTGAACATTAAATTGATCTTCGTGTTTGTGGAGATTTTATGAACGTCTTTTTTTTTTTTTTTTTTGTATTGAGGAAACTAGCATTATTTCTGCACTCTATTGGGAAACTTGTATTATTTCTACCCTCTGTTTTAATTGGGAAACTGGTAATGTTTCTGTCCTCTTTTTGTATTGCGGAAACTGGTATTGTTTCTGTCACATTTTTGTATTAAGAAATTAGTATTGTTTCTGTCACCTTTTTGTATTAAGAAATTGGTATTGTGTATGTCCTCTTTTTTTTGTATTAACTGGTATTGCTTGTATCATCTTTTTTGTATTGGAAAACATTGTTTCTGTCCTCTTCTTTGTATTAGGAAACTGGTATTGTTTCTGTCCTCTTCTTTGTATTAGGAAACTGGTATTGTTTCTGTCCTCTATTTTACCAATATCGTATTTAGAAATGTAGAAAATTATATTTACTAACACGATATTGGTAAAAAAAAAGAGGACAGAAACAATGTTTTCCAATATAAAAAAAAAGATGATTCAAGCAGTACCATTTAATAAAACAGAGGTTTACTTAAATTACGTCAACATTTTTGCAAATCTTTCATCCCCTCTCCCCTTGTCACAAACTGTCCAGATATCAGGAGGAATCCCCGCCCTTTAATTATGACCACGACCCCCACCTGCCCCGATAAATATAAAAACACGTTTTAGCAGGAAACATTCAATTAAAAAAAAAAACATTTCTGTGGTCAAATTGCAAACATTACTCGCAATATTTTCAATTATGTTCTACTAGCAGTACTACCTTCTATTGATGGTCAAATTGCACCAATTTAATTGGTATATACGAGTAAAAATAGTATTGTTGACGTGAACTTTTGTCAATCACCATCTCCCACTTGTCAGCAACTGTCATATTCCCATCACTTCCACTTGTCAGCAACTGTCATATTCCCATCACTTCCACTTGTCAGCAGCTGTCATATTCCCATCACTTCCACTTGTCAGCAACTGTCATATTCCCATCACTTCCACTTGTCAGCAACTGTCATATTCCCATCACTTCCATTTGTCAGCAACTGTCATATTCCCATCACTCCCACTTGTCAGCAACTGTCATATTCCCATCACTCCCACTTTTCAGCAACTGTCATATTCCCATCACTCCCACTTGTCAGCAACTGTGATATTCCCATCACTCCCACTTGTCAGCAACTGTCACATTCCCATCACTCCCACTTGTCAGCAACTGTCATATTCCCATCACTTCCACTTGTCAGCAACTGTCATATTCCCATCACTTCCACTTGTCAGCAACTGTCATATTCCCATCACTTTCACTTGTCAGCAACTGTCATATTCCCATCATTTTCCACTTGTCAGCAACTGTCATATTCCCATCACTTCCACTTGTCAGCAACTGTCATATTCCCATCACTTCCACTTGTCAGCAACTGTCATATTCCCATCATTTTCCACTTGTCAGCAACTGTCATATTCCCATCACTTCCACTTGTCAGCAACTGTCATATTCCCATCACTTCCACTTGTCAGCAACTGTCATATTCCCATCACTTCCACTTGTCAGCAACTGTCATATTCCCATCACTTTCACTTGTCAGCAACTGTCATATTCCCATCACTTCCACTTGTCAGCAGCTGTCATATTCCCATCACTTCCACTTGTCAGCAACTGTCATATTCCCATCACTTCCACTTGTCAGCAACTGTCATATTCCCATCACTTCCATTTGTCAGCAACTGTCATATTCCCATCACTCCCACTTGTCAGCAACTGTCATATTCCCATCACTCCCACTTTTCAGCAACTGTCATATTCCCATCACTCCCACTTGTCAGCAACTGTGATATTCCCATCACTCCCACTTGTCAGCAACTGTCACATTCCCATCACTCCCACTTGTCAGCAACTGTCATATTCCCATCACTTCCACTTGTCAGCAACTGTCATATTCCCATCACTTCCACCTGTCAGCAACTGTCATATTCCCATCACTTTCACTTGTCAGCAACTGTCATATTCCCATCATTTTCCACTTGTCAGCAACTGTCATATTCCCATCACTTCCACTTGTCAGCAACTGTCATATTCCCATCACTTCCACTTGTCAGCAACTGTCATATTCCCATCATTTTCCACTTGTCAGCAACTGTCATATTCCCATCACTTCCACTTGTCAGCAACTGTCATATTCCCATCACTTCCACTTGTCAGCAACTGTCATATTCCCATCACTTCCACTTGTCAGCAACTGTCATATTCCCATCACTTTCACTTGTCAGCAACTGTCATATTCCCATCATTTTCCACTTGTCAGCAACTGTCATATTCCCATCACTTCCACTTGTCAGCAACTGTCATATTCCCATCACTTCCACTTGTCAGCAACTGTCATATTCCCATCATTTTCCACTTGTCAGCAACTGTCATATTCCCATCACTTCCACTTGTCAGCAACTGTCATATTCCCATCACTTCCACTTGTCAGCAACTGTCATATTCCCATCACTTCCACTTGTCAGCAACTGTCATATTCCCATCACTTCTTACTTAATTGTTCAAGCAATTGATATACATCCCACAGAGGGAAATTAACTTTACCCCCCACCTTACTCGTGTCTACTGCTTATCTGCTGCACAGGACGATCCAGAGTATACTATGAACAAACGTATCATATGTGAAAAAGTTGTACTATAAAACTGAGTCAGTACTTCTGATTGGTTGTTGGAACCAGAACGTTGCATTACTCGATTGGCCCAATAATATTGTTTTTATTGTGATTTGGAAAAGCAATATCAGTGTTGGAGTGAAAATCAAATTGTATAGGTCGCTGGTGCTTTCTGTTGTGTTGTATGGTTGTGAGAGTTGGACACTCACTGCGGACATGGAGAGAAGATTACGGGCTTTCGAGTATAAATGCTACAGAAGAATTCTACGAATTTACTATAGGGAACATAAGACCAATGTGTACGTAAGAAATAAAGTAGAGATGTGTGCAGGTGTCCAGGAGCCATTGCTTTCAATAGTGAAACGACGAAAACTAGCATGGTTCGGACATGTATGCAGGCACGATTCCTTGTCAAAAACAATACTGCAGGGAACTGTCGAGGGTGGAAGAAGCAGAGGAGGACAAATAAAGACATGGACAGACAACATCAAGGAATGGACAGGGCTAGATATTTCAACACTCATCCGCATCGCTGAGGATAGAATTCGCTGGAGGACTCTGTGTGCTGAAGCATCCAATGTGGTACCCCTACGACCCTGAAGGGTTATGGGTTTATTGATATTGATTGATTGATTGTTTTTAAATGATTTTTTAAAATATTGATTTTAAATGTTTTAAGTAATATTGTTTTTACATGTTAAAGCTGTTTAAAGGAGTAGTATGGGGGTGAGTTTTGACCTACTTCATTCTCAAAGCGAACAGAGTATACGAGTATTAGCATCAGGCAAGACTGATGATGCAGCACCCAACTGTGTCATGATAATAATAACAATGACGTCAAGAAGTACATTTGTTTAGAAAACAACATCACACTCTTGTTTCTTCCTAGTTTTTAATTAAACAAATTCTTTTTAAACTAGAAAAACGAATTTAAAAATAGGCACTATTTCGCGTAAAATACATACTAGCCAAATTTTGAGTGTCCCCAAATAAGCTATGGAGAGATAGGAACATCTGTGTTTGATCAAGGTGTGCACCGGAGAATAGTAAGATATAAACGGTTTAACTAAACACGACAATGGTTGTTCTAGAGAGCGTTAATCTTGTTCTCAGTGAATACCAGTTTGACGCCTCTTTTTTTTTTCTTCAAAGAACTGAATAAAGATACAAGAAATGTAATTGAATTAGCTGGAGAAATATAGCCAGTATTTCGTCTGATGTAACGCGTGCCATAAGAAGCAGCTGGCGTAGGGGATTGCGGCGCAGAAGAAAGAGCCTTGAGCAATCTTTGAAAGTTAATGGAAAAAGTATTTGTACGTAATAGAAATTTAGAAGATGTAACAAGTTTTTGGCACACCGTTTAAATACTTCCAACTTTTCAATTTCATTATTAAAATATACCATTAATAATTTGGTTGATAACGGAATTTGTTAGTGAGTGATTAGTGAGTTAACCTCACGGTCATCTTGCCTGAATTAGATTGGGAGTTCAAACAGAAAAAAACTGGTCGTTCACGTTTGAATTTATCATGGTATTGAGAATGGTAGGATAAGCTAAAAAATGAACAACAAAAAGTAATAAACAACAATAGGTACCAATAAAACGTAACATAACACAATAGGTAAAACGTTATATACAACAATAGATTTAAAAAAGTTATAAATACAATAACTGACAAGAAGTAATATACTTTGCATTGGTTCTCAATATTACGAATCTCTCATGATCCACATTTCTTATAAATAATTTTCCAGTGGACCTCCGGAAAGTTGCCATCTTTCTTCAAGGTTTAACATTATAGGTCATTAGAGATATCGTACAAATTAGGGGGTCGCAAACCGTGTTCCGGGCTATTGGTTATACCAGGATGCTAAAAACTGATGCTTAAAATATCCGGATTGGATTTATAAAAAT
This sequence comes from Meghimatium bilineatum, assembly GCA_034231615.1. Taxonomy (NCBI): domain Eukaryota; kingdom Metazoa; phylum Mollusca; class Gastropoda; order Stylommatophora; family Philomycidae; genus Meghimatium; species Meghimatium bilineatum. Next base: position 11,272,645 of record CM067313.1, read on the forward strand.
CGGAATTTTTTTTAATGTTCGATATTTCATTTTCCAAAAATATAAATCGCTTTTTTCTTAGTCTCCAATGGTAACTTTCCATGCCAGTAATTTATGTAACATGCAAATCCTCATACCACGTGTCTCTTGTTGAGACACGACCGACGGACTAGATCTGTGTTCTATGTGTGATTATTAAAGAAGCATGCGTTGTGATTAATTTTATTTTTATATCGTGTGAGTGTAATGTGTATGTGGCGAATTACGTGAGTCGTGACGTGAATGTACGGGGTTGGTAAGTAATATGGTTTCATATTATGACAAATAATTAATTGGTATAGTTGAATGAAGATCAAACTTTGACTTACATTAACAGTTTATCTGTAGCATGAATTATATGGAAATAATAACACATTGAACTCGAATCATGGAGTAAACTTGTCATAACAAAAATGTTTCATTGCTTGATTTCCTTGATTTTTGCCGAAGTACTTACATATTGCAAACTATGACTAAAATCAGTATATTGATAATCAAATTCCTTGAGTTTAAGACACAGAAAAATTATCTTACTTCTGTTTTGTGATAAGGAATGTTAATAATTTACTTCATAATTGATTTTATTTATGAGATATAATAATACTCGAGCTTTTATGTCACCAGAGAGAATATTCCAGTGTTTCTGTACCGTACATAGCCAATCGTTTACATGACAATTTAAACATTTTAAAATGTTGTTCATGTCAAAACAATTCGATTTAAATAAATAAACTAAATATATTTTTGCCAATTGACATTTATTGTTATAATGATTTATTTTCCCTTCAGGTTGATAGAAAGAAATGGGAGATTGAAAAGATAAACCTAAATGTGGAGTTTGAGCTGGTTTTCTCCTCTTCGGGTTACCTTTTTTTAACCATTTGCTTTCCAAATCTAACGATCAAACAATTAGGAACGTTGCCATTTTTACGATCTCATTATTTACATTTGACCAAAAATTAAGAAAAATACAAATTAATTTAATATTTGATGAATAAAACTATTTCAATCAAAAAGTGAAGAATATTATATTTATTCGTGTGATTATAGTCTCAAGTTAGACATGTTTGTTATTGTGAAAATCTTATTAAACATTAAAATGTGGTTGTATTCCCTGAATGTTTTTTTTAAATTTTCATTGTTAAATCGTCACCTCTAATCTTGATCAAAGCTTCTATAAATGTTGATAATATGGGGATCCCGGTTCTCGTAAACTTCAATATCGCAAATATTTTGGTTTTGGTGAAAGGGTCCGCACACGCACGAAAATGCGCTTATTTAATTCCTGCGTTATTACGGTGCTATCATATGGATGTGAGAGCTGGAAAAGCTCTTTATCTTCAGAAAAGAAATTACTGAGTTTCGAGAACAAATGTCTTCGTAGGATAACTAACACCCATTGCAGTGAATTCAAATCGAATGATAAAATCAGATAAGAGACACATCAAAATTTCATCACAGATGTTATCAGAAAACGCCGTTGGTCCTACATCGGGCATGCCCTACGCGCAGACACCAACAGAATACACAACCAATCTCTTGAACGGATACCTACAGGCAAAAGAGCAAGAGGTAGACCAAAAGAAACACTCAGAAGAACAATACTTAGAGAAAGTAAAACAACCAATATTCATACTATTCAAGAACTGCACAGAATAGCTTTGAACAGACAGAATTGGAGAGATTTGAACTCTGCCCTATGCGCTAACTTCAGCGCAAAAAGAAAATGAATGCATGAAAAGGGTCCGGTATTGCGACCCCTAGCTCAAATGGGTATACTTTTATATATAATGGGTGCACAAGCAGCCAATTTTCTAGTTTTTCTTCCTATGTGCCTATCATGCGAGACCCAGGTTTAGAACAAGTGCTTTGCAGGAGTGACTTTATTCATTTTTCATAGGTTACTATTTGCTAAAATTGTATCTTCTGTGTATGGTAGTTATTTCTCTCCTGACACGACCACTCCGCCGCACGAACCATCTGTAAATCAATACCCGGTGCATGAATTTAGAAAGAAAATCGCATGGAAGAGAATTGGCCATCACACCTAATAGTTGCTACGGCTTAGTACACGAAGAGTTATCTTGATTCTTGATTGGAAACTGGCCTCACGGCACGTGGGGCATTCCCATAAGTGCTACGCCCTCTGTTCCAGCAGCCATCCGGCTCGGTGTTTCGAGTCTAATGTCGCCGAAACAGACGTCGACATCAGGGCACAACGCTGGCCCTTGCGACAGGTTTCTTTGTTGTTCCGCCTATCCACGTCATGCCCGTAACTAGTTCAAGCACAACATCGGTCTGTCGGAATAACATGGTAACTGTTATCGATGATTACGACTACGGGATTGTACAGATTGTGAAGAGTTATCTTCACCCCCAACGGCAGGTTGCTGTCATGGGACTTTGCCATTATCTTTTTACTGTATGGCTCATTCGTCCAATTGAATGGAACCAGCAGAGAAAGATACAATGAAGATTCTAACGATTTGTTCTTCTGCGTTCGTTCTCAAACTTCTGCAGATCAGCAGTTGTAATCCGGAGAAATTAGTGCATTCTTACATGGTTTATAGCTTAGCTGCGATATGTACACCTTTCGGATTTTCATATTCGTCTTCAGCATGGATTCTGGGTCACTTTGGGTCACCATAAAAGACAGGGTAGCCAACCTCAACACAAAATTTCCTTAGCTGCCTCTTATAACAACCTTAGCAGGTACCATTTTCGCTAATCATTGCCCCACATTGGGTCCCAGGCAACACACGGGCAATTGTAACGATTATTTATCAAAAAAAAAAGGTATCATGAGAGACAAGTTACTAAACTTGTGCAACTTTAAGAACAAATCTTAACATGACTATTGCAAGCAGACAGTTGCAGTTCTATACTCCACTGGCAGCTAGAAGATGGCGTAGAAATAATTAACAGGAATAATTGTTGCTATGGTGTCCGCAGAGAGAGAGAGAGAGAGAGAGAGAGAGAGAGAGTTTGCTATTCTCGCTAGTTATGGAAATGTTATGTAACGAATGAAAGGTAAAGAACTAGCTGAAGACGTCACAATAAGTAGAGATACCCATACAGCGGACATATGTTGTGATATCAGCTGTAATGTGAATTTATGCATGCACATGCCCCGCTTTGTGACGGTTTCATAGAGGGCATGTTACTAACGGTCATTGTGTCAAGTTCAAACCCCTATGACATCAGGCCGCTCAAACAGCAATAGCAGCCTACTGGGCGTATTTATGTTGTCTAGTAATGAAGATTATAAAAATCAATACAGCAAAAAATGATATTAATCGCTACGTCTTCAGTAGATTATGCAGGATTTTTCAATTAAGCGAGGACACATCCTTGTATTTAAGTTACAAATTCATAATTTGTCTCTCTTTATGTGGCGTGTCCTTTACAGAACGTTGTTCTCACTGTCATTCTGTAAGCGGCTCGGTTCTGTGTAAACTGCCCAGCTTCTTCCAACAATCATGTTCAGAATGTCTTCAATATCCTGTGTCCATCGCAGTCTTATTCTGCCTCTTGCTCTGTTTCCTGGAAATTTGCTCTTGCTCTGTTTCCTGGAAATTTGCTCTTGCTCTGTTTCCTGGAAATTTGCTCTTGCTCTGTTTCCTGGAAATTTGCCATCCATGATTTTATTAATCTTGTTAAACCATTGTGTCTCTTTATATGTTCAAAATGTGTTAGTTTTTGTTTCTTGATAGTTTTGAGGAACCATTTTTCTTATATGTTGAGATCTTTGCCGACATCTGCGGTAGTTCGTCTTTCTGTTAATGCCATTATTTGGGCCTTTTTATAAATTTCATTTCAAATGACGACGTTTTATTTTCCATTGCAGACGTCATTGCCCACGACTTACAACTATATGTTGTCACTGGAAAGATATAGCTTTTTAATAGTTGTAACTTTGTTTTTCTGTTTGCCTTTTGTCATATATTTTTTTATCTGTATTGTTTGTCACAGGGCTATTGCTAATCCTTTTCTAATCTTTGCAGGGTAATCTCCAGTCGTGTTGATGGTTGACCCGAGATATTCAACGTTGCTGACATTTTCTAGTTGTTCTTTGTCAATGACTTTTGTAAATGTGAGTTCATCTCTGCTGATATGCATTATTTTTGTCTCGGTTTTTTTTTTCATTGAGGAAAAGATTTTGTGCCTCGTTATGATGTTTGACTGACGTAATCATGTGTTTTAAACCCGTGGAGCGCCTTGATATTAGTTTGGTGTCATTTGCGTACCTAATTTCTGGGACTCGATTCTTGATTCTAGATTAGAAACTGGCCTCACGGCACGTGGGGCATTCCCATAAGTGCTCCGCCCTCTGTTCCAGCAGCCATTTCACTCGATGGTGTGACATCAGGGCACAACTCTGGCCCTTGCGACAGCTTTCTTTGTTGTTCCGCCAACCCATGCCGTGCCTGTAACTAGTTCAAGCACAACGTCGGCCTGTCGGAACAACATAGTAACTGTTATCGAAGGTTACGACTACGGAATTTTATAGATGACGTGCCATGACGCTTCTATAAGAAGATAACCTCAATATAAAGGCATGTCATCTACTAAGATTTTCTGTTGCATGGTTGGTTTGTATAGTGATCCATTGGTGAGACCCACACACACAACCGCATGCATTCTGGAACTTCGTATCCTCAGATATTTAGGTATTGAAACTGTTTATATCGTCAGTCTTCTCGTACATTTCGCATGATGTTTTATGCGTATACGTAGAACAGGTGTGGTGAGAGGATGCATCCCTGTCTGACTCCTTTTTAAATTTCAAACCAGTCCAATGTTTCTTTCTCGAAGCGGACAGAAGCCTGTTGTTCCCGATAAATCATTTTAGTAAGCGATATGAGAGAGTATAGGAAGCTCATGCTTTCCATTATGTTCCGAAATTTGTGTTGTCTTACGCAGTTACATTTCTTTAAGTAATCAATGAATCTGGTGTCTATGTCTGCCTTGAACTCTCTGCATTTCTCGTTTATATTTCACATGTGTCTACATTAAGATAACATAGTGAGAAACATGAAATAATACATATATAAAGTGCAAGAACATCAATGAAAATAGAAAATTTAAACAAATACTTGCTCTGTTTGGCTATTATCCATCTTTTTAAAATATCCATACGGCAGCATCTGTAGACAGATTCCACGGCACCATCTTTATTCATGTGCCATATTAATCTTGTATGAAGGAAGTATAGAGAGTTTGTTACAATGTTCACGATAACTAACCAAGTTTTACCAGTAACTGTTGAAAGTTTGTTACAGTTTTGACGGAAAATAGCCATGTTATTGCCAGTTGTACAAGACTAAATACATTGTGCAATTTAACCCTGTATATATTGTACAAGACTAAATAAATTGTGTAATTTAACCCTGTATATATTGCACAAGACTAAATAAATTGTGTAATTTAACCCTGTATATATTGTACAAGACTAAATAAATTGTGTAATTTAACCCTCTATATATTGTACAAGACTAAATAAATTGTGTAATTTAACCCTGTATATATTGTACAAGACTAAATAAATTGTGTAATTTAACCCTGTATATATATATATATATATATATATATATATATATATATATATATATATATATATATATATATATATATATATATATATATATATATATATATATATATATATATATATATTTATATATATGATATATATGAGAGAGAGAGAAAGAGAATCTGGTGACATGATTTGCTACCAGAGATATTTGCTTGACCGTCTCCTGTGAAGAACTACTGCAAATATACGTACTAAATAATCAGTTGGTGTTTATTTACATGCTCGTCATGAGAGCTTCATCTTCTTCTGTGTTCATTCTCAAACTTTTGCTGATTAACAGAATGCAGTGCAGAAAACGAAATAGGTTATATCATGGTTTACAGCTTAGCTGCGATATCTATCATTTTCGGTCTGAAATATTCGACTTCATCATTACTTATGGGTCACTTTGATCCTCTATAGGATGAGGCAGCCAACACCATCTCCGAAATCTCCTTAATCGCCTTTTACGTAACAGTGTTGCTATTTTTTACTCCCTTTCAGGATCCGCCAACAAAGGGAGCATGAGACCTCATGCCAAATAATGTTTGTATTTATACTGTTACAACTGAGGCAACCTTGTTTCTGTATTATATCCATATTATTTATATTGAAGGCCTATTGGTCGATGCAGTAGGAATAATTAGTGGTACATACTTAGTTAAATAGCTGTAGTCCTTGAGTAATACCAGTGCAATGTGTATATGTTGGTGCTGTCTGTGTTTCGATTGCCCGGTTCATATTCATGGTGACTTGAGAATGTTTTGATTAAAATACCATATATTTTTGGTACAGTACAAGTAGACGTCACCACATGTTAAATCATTTTCCTTGTCTATCTTTGTAAATTTCATGTTCATCATTTAATAATTGAAATATGTATTTATTTAAGACTGGTGTTGTGTGTTAGCTATGTAAAACACAACTATCCTAACCCAAACCCAAACCTAAAAATAAATTAATATTTTAATTATTAAATAATGAACATCAAATTAAAAAAACATTCACAAAAGACAAGGGAAATAACACGACTATGTGGCTGAACTACTTGTACTGTAAGTTTTAAAAAAAAACTGATGCTGTTTGGTCTAATTTTCCTCAAAGCACAAAAGGCGTAGATCATTGTACTTGTGATATCCCATATGTGTTCCGTCCATCTCGAGAAACCTGCACTCTGTCTGTGAATAGTACCACTCATATCACTTAACTCCGTAGTTTCAAGCGATAAGCCCCAGGGATCGACGAAAAAAATTCACCTTATTAATAAGATATCGTGAGCGGGATTCGAATCGCCATCTCTTCAACACAACGAAGTGCTTAGCCAATACGACAGGGACAACGTGTTGCCTCAAGTTGCGAGGCGAATCGTTGTTAACTGAACCGACCTCGTTCAAATCTAATGATACCTTCTGATATGTGTATGAAGCTGCGGCAATGTGGTGTCTCACTTCACTGAGTTCACTTGTCTGCGGTTCGCAAACTATTGTTCCCGCAGCCCTCCTAGCCACCAGAAAACTGTTACCATGGCTTTTGCTCTGGGAAAGAAGAGGAATGCCACAATCGCTACAGATTAAGTGCTAAAGGCGATACTAGACTGACTGTTTCTGGTCTACCGACAGTTGAACACACGTAAGAAAATCGCATACAATGACACTGTGTGATAACTCGTTAGTTGATGAATCATGATCATCATTCACCTCCAGACAGGTTCATTGGTGATCTGAATTCCTACTGAGCGTATCAACCGTTACACTTAATGTATCCACCACAGTTTGAATTTGCGACCCATTTCTCTACTGCCTGACACAGTAACAGTGCAAGCCAGCCGGTCCGTCCTCTCGTTGTCTTTGAACACCCACATGAATAGGCACACGAATAAATGTGACATATTCCAACTTCGATTTCTCGACTGACTCAAAATACTGTTCTCGAATGGAATCCATTTGCGTTTTCCTGATCACGCTCATCGAGTCACTAAGGATGCAGACACGATCTGCCCTCTGTGTACTCATCCAGTTCACAGCATTGGTAACTTCCATAACCTCCATAGTCATGCTTCTTGCAGTGCAGTAATGTGCCAATATCCATAGTCAAGCTGCTTATAGTGCAGTAATGTGCCAATCTCCATAATCATGCTGCTTGTAGTGCAGTAATGTGTGAATCTCCATAGTCATGCTGCTTGTAGCGCAGTAATGTGTCAATCTCCATAGTAATGCTGCTTGTAGCGCAGTAATGTGCCAATCTCCATAGTCGTGCTGCTTGTAGTGATGTAATGTGCCAATATCCATAGTCATGCTGCTTGTAGTGATGTAATGTGCCAATATCCATAGTCATGCTGCTTGTAGTGCAGTAATGTGCGAATCTCCATAGTCATGCATCTTGCAGTGATGTAATGTGCGAATCTCCATAGTCATGCTGCATGTAGTGATGTAATGTGCCAATATCCATAGTCATGCTGCTTGTAGTGCAGTAATGTGCGAATCTCCATAGTCATGCATCTTGCAGTGATGTAATGTGCGAATCTCCATAGTCATGCTGCATGTAGTGATGTAATGTGCCAATATCCATAGTCATGCTGCTTGTAGTGAAGTAATGTGCGAATCTCCATATTGATGATCTTTCCTATAGACTGATCTCTGCACTTATGTATCTTTATCTATATGTTACTCAACTTACATGTTACTCAACGTATATGTTACTCAACCTACATGTTACTTCATTTACATGTTACTTAACCTATATATTACTCAACCTATATGTTACACAACATATATCTCAACTCAAATTATTATCAATGTAGCATTCTTCAGGTTTTCTGAACAGCTACCGCAGCTTCGGCGCAGAGAGGGGCATTACAAAGGAGTTTTTGAGTAAAAAGTCAGAAAGTTGTATATAAGAATCGTAGCAAACCACAAACAATGTGACATGTATCGTTTTTACTTGTAACATATATCGTTTTTACGTGTAACATATATTGTTTTTACGTGTAACATATATTGTTTTTAACTTGCTCGATACAGACTATGACTAACATGTAATGTTACTTGTATATGAGAAAAGGAAACCTGTAGTTACACTTACTGCAGACTACGAACACTATTTGGAAGTTATGCCAAAACGTATTGAAATTAATAAATGTAAATGTATTGAAATTACTGAATGTAAAATGTACTAAAATTATTGAATGTCAAATATATTGAAATTATTGAATATAAAATATATTAAAATTACTGAATTTAAAGTGTATTGAAATGATTGAATGTAAAATGTTGACATGTTTACAAAGCTACTCAAGGGGACGTAATAACACGATAATTAAAGTAGATTTTTATTTTGAAACCAGTAAAAAAGTCCACGTTCTTGGGATATCACAAATTAAAATTTATACACAAAACTGGTAGCTTCAAATATCTGAGGTAATAAACGGGTTATAAATATATAAATTTACGCACGAAATAAAGATGCTAAGTCATCTACAAAATAACCACAAACACACGTCTTTACAAACACACGTCTTTTAAGTGGAATATTTATAAAGCACGTAAATTAATTGTTAATTTAACATTTCAATGTAGAATTGCCGTTGAAATATGAACAACGATGAGTCATTATGAGCGATATTTGTTCGTCAATTACTGAAATGCAAATCTATCACAGAAGACATTTAGCGCTAGAATCCAAGGTCATAAAACTTGAAGGAAAATATTGCATCTTCCAGACTCACGCTCATGAACGAGGATGTACCATATAATGATATCCCAATGGAAGCACACATCCGTCGACAAGGACATTGGTGTAAAATATGACTGGACAATATTCTATCTGCTTCTTTTTGGTCTCTTGGTAAAAATTTGATGTGTGAGAGATGTTTGTGGGTGTGATGTGTGTGTGTGCATAGACGTCTGAGCAAAATAAATCTTGGAGATCGGCATTTGGGGTGTATTTACCCGATCTCTCTTGCTATTGACTGTTCGGGCAAGGCCAAACAAGCGAATTGAGACCTCGACATATTTACAAAGCTGCTATCTCAGTTTACCTTTCAGGAACCATGTGTCATGAACCGCCCGATAAAGATTGGAGCTGAAAATTGAATATTGGGACAGTATTTCTATTATTTCTTAAATCCCTGCATTCTATAATTACTACACTTGCCTGAAATGATCGCTTTCTCTTCACTATTTCATCTTTAAATTTTGTGTTCAGTCTTAGAGTTTTAGACACCACCCGCCAATTTCTTTCCTTCAGCAAATATTGTCAACATTGACAGAGTAATGTACACACTGTGTTCACATTCAATTATTTGATTTAAGGAAGCTGTGTTGGCAGTGAAAAGTCAACGCGTGCATGCAAATTTAACTAGGTGTTAAATTTTTCAACCGATCAATGATCCTCTTCTCACGAGAGAGTACCAAAGTATTCACACACAAAAAACATATAAAATTAATAATTAGTATATTTTATATTCTTCATAATCAGTAAAAATCCAAACCATAGCAAAGTCTTAGGGATGTCTTTTTATAAAATTATATTTTGTTTGTTTAAATCCCATCATTCCTCTTCGATCTAATTGCCTTCTTTGAGTGTGACCAAACTTAATCCTAACGTTTGGTTATGATTGATGCCCAGTTTCCGTTTGCAGCGTCTTCTTCTTCAACCCTTAATTGTCTCTGGAGGACAGTCGTAGAAAGGGAATTAGGCTTCACCACGTTCCCAGGCAACACAGTTTGCCACTCACCATTTCTAGATGCTCCTTTTGATCTGCAAGAACATTTATTTTGTTTCTTACAGAAGCATTTGTTCAATGTTCTGTATAATTGATGCGCCATACTGGTCTGTTAATTTCTTGGCAAATTCCTGTAATATTCTCTATCATTGTAGAAGTCTCAGGTTCGAACACAAAAATATGCATTATAACAGTTGTATATCAGTGGATCTTCCCTTACCGTACTTATTCTGCGTTTTCGTGTGGTGCTCACGAGACATTGCAGCAAATGTCTAGTCTTCAAGACAAATTTTGATTTCTTTGTTTTTATCTATTCTATTCAGGATGTAGCCATCACTACAACATTTTTTGTGTAGCCATTTTATAGGAAACATAAATACTCGCAGTACTTTGCCAGTAATTTCTGAAGGATTTAGATGGATAATTGTCTGCGGCGGCTTTCGAACTCACATTGGCTGCCACGTACTCTTTATGTACCACACCTCCACAGAGTTGAATATCGCAGTTTATGTTCCACACCTCCACAGAGTTGAATATCGCAGTTCGTATAAGACTAAATATTTAAAGTCATTAACGTATTCTAGAAAACAAATCTATCCGAATGGAAACCAATAGGCAAATTCTAAATATAATCTTCATACCAACATTATGTTTCAATGTCAAACGTGGACACTAACTAAAAGACAAGAGAGAATGTTTACTCCGTGTGAAATGAGATGTCTAAGATAAGCAGCAATCAGAACAAGAAGAGATCATGTGAGAAATGTGGAGATTACAAGAACTGTTGGAACAAGAAGAGATCATGTGAGAAATGTGGAGATTACAAGAACTGTTGGAACAAGAAGAGATCATGTGAGAAATGTGGAGATTACAAGAACTGTTGGAACAAGAAGAGATCATGTGAGAAATGTGGAGATTACAAGAACTGTCGGAACAACGTCTGTGGTGAAATATATTGAAAAATGGACATTGAAATGGTTCGTCCAGTTAACGCAAATGAATACTTACTGTCCGACATCAAGAGTAAATCATACAACACGAGAATGGAAAGGACAAAGGGCAGAAAAAGAGCAAGAAAGTGAATTGAAGTCGTTACCAATGACCTGAACTGTCCGAATATTTCTTTATATCCAGCGACCAAATGTTCCATAGTCCGTAATAAGTTGTTATTCAATTTTGCAACGCCTAATAACAAAAGTAGAGAAATGACAATAGATACATAGTATTTGTCCTATAATAGAATTTGTTCTATAATAAAATTGTTCTAGTATTTGCTCATTCACTGAGATATTAAACCCAAATCTGTTATCTTCTTTGTTCGCCACATCTTACATCTCTCTATGATAATTTACATGCCATAAGTTTTGCAAGTTTTTTTCAAGTTTAAAAGCAAGTTTTTGAGGTTCTTTCTCACTTTCAGGCAAGCGTTTAATGTCATCAATGATCTATCCAAGGATAACGACAAAAAGGAAGAATCGGCGTGTGTCGTGTGTTCTAGCCCAAGGATGTGCGAACATCCTATGATGGCCAAATTCTTGATTGATATCACATCCAGGATGTAGCACTCCATCCCGCATTTATTGGCTGCAGTGATTTTTAGAGAAAGACTCTCAGAATACCATGAATAGCGAAAAGAACACACTAAAAAGTGATAAGAACATTAAGTGTTGACGAGGTTTGGTTAACTCTTTCCGGGCCAATCGCCAGTATACTGGCTTTATACTATGGGTCTACAGGCCCAATCGCCAGTATACTGGCTTTGATTTGATATTTTATTACTTCACAAGGCTAACTCTAACCTTGTGAAGTAATCACATACCATCAATGTACTTATATATTCATATTCTGTATCCATTCCCCTTTCCAATGATATATTACACATACACTATTTATCAATATTAGTATGTCAAGTGATACAATAAAAACACATATAAGGAAATTTTATAAAATTAATTTGGTCCAAACCTAAACATAATCAAGATATTATAATAGGAAGACAATTTTTTGATTATATAAAAGGCATAACACCGTCGTTAAAATACCAGTGGAAAGTATAAAATCGAAAATATGTACTGACTGCGCAAAACTGAAATCCAATAGGTGAAGCTTCAAACAAGGTAATAACGTTTTGCTAATTGTACGAAACACACATAGGGACACACACAAATCGACGTTTCGACCGAAAGGCCTTTATCAAGGATCACAAACACATATAAATCGAAAACAACAGTGGAAAGTATGCTTGATGGTAGCAGGTGTATGTTAGTTGAATTAGTTAGTTAGTTAGTTTGTTTGTTTGTCAGTCAGTCATTCAGTAAGTCAGTCAGCTGTTGTCACAAATGGTGTAAAGCAGGGATGTGTGCTGGCCCCTACTCTTTTCAGCCTGTTATTTACGGCCATGTTAACGGAAACACACCATAGTGAGGAAACAGCAGGCATAATGATCACTTACAGAACGGATGGTGGTCTTTTCAATTTACGTCGTCTAAAAGCAAACACGAAAACTAAATCTAGTACTGTTAGAGAATTACTTTATGCTGACGACTGTGCATTGTATGCTGACTCCGTCGTAAACATGCGGAGCACCATAGACCGCTTCTCAAAGGCATGCAACAACTTTGGTCTCACTATTAACACCAAAAAAAGCAGAAGTCATGCACCAAGCAACATCAAATAGCCAACATACTGCTACTTCCATCATCGTCAATCAGGAAAAACTGCAGGTAGTCGACAATTTTACTTACCTTGGAAGCACTCTCTCTCGCGATGTCATCATTGATGTGGAAATTAACAATAGACTGGCAAAAGCTAGTGCTGTATTTGGCAGATTACGCAACAATGTATGGGACAGAAGAGGTATAAGAACAACCACCAAACTACAAGTATAACATGCTGCTGTTATACCAACCTTACTATACGCCTGCGAAACGTGGACAGTGTATGCTAGACATGCAAGAAAGTTAAATCATTTCCATCTTACCTGCCTACGTAAATTACTAAACATCCATTGGTGGGACAAAGTACCAGACTACGAGGTCTTGGAAAAATCAACCTCAATAAGCATCCACACAATACTTATGAAGGCGCAGGCACGCTGGGCAGGCCATCTTGTGCGTATGGAGAACTCGCGTTTGCCAAAACAAATATATTATGGAGAACTCAAGGAAGGATTTCGAAAAGCTGGTGGACAGAAAAAGCGTTTCAAAGACACGCTCAAGTCATTCTTGAAACATCTTAACATTGACGTAGGCGCTTGGGAGAGCCTTGCTCAGGATAGAACAGCATGGCGTTACAGCATTAGAACGGGAGCACTAGCGGCAGAAGAATTCAGACAAGAAACTGCAAGACAGAAGCGGACACGTAGAAAAGAAAAAACATCTCAACCTCACACAGATACCTTCTATTGTTGTCAATTCTGTAAAAGAACATTTTGTGCGCGCATTGGACTTGCTAGTCATTTAAAAACGCACTATTAACTTTATTATTTAATTATTTATTGCTATTATTATTATGGTTGAGTTTTTGGTCATCGTCGATCACGACGGACGAACATCAAGTCAGTCAGCTAGTTAGTTAGGCTAGTTAGTTCTTTAATTAGTTAGTTCTTTAGTTAATTCATTAGTTCATTACTTAGTTAATCATCATTGCACTCTGGTGTTGTCAGTTAGTTAAATTAATTGGTTAGATTCGTTAGTTAATTGATTCGTTAGTTAATTGATTCGTTAGTTAATTGATTTGTTAGTTAATTGATTCGTTAGTTAATTGATTTGTTAGTTAATTGATTTGTTAGTTAATTGATTCGTTAGTTAGTTTATTTGTTAGATAGTTAATTGGTTAATTCAAAATTTAGTTAGTTAGCCAGTCAATCATTTAGGCAGTCAATCCATTATTAGTCAGTTAATCAATGAGTCAGTTAATCAATGAGTCAGTTAATCAGTCAATTAGTTTCGTTAGATTATTCATACAGGCCATTAGCTCACGGATTATAGATACAAGCCACTGGTTTTTGGGTTATATATACAACCCACTAGTTCAGAAACTATGTATACACGTCACTAGTATAGGGATTATGTATACAAGTCACTAGTTCAGGGATTATGTATACACGTCACTAGTATAGGGATTATGTATACAAGTCACTAGTTCAGGGATTATGTATACACGTCACTAGTATAGGGATTATGTATACACGTCACTAGTATAGGGATTATCTATACAAGTCACTAGTTCAGGGATTATGTATACAAGTCACTAGTATAGGGATTATCTATACAAGTCACTAGTTCAGGGATTATGTATACACGTCACTAGTATAGGGATTATCTATACAAGTCACTAGTTCAGGGATTATGTATACAAGTCACTAGTTCAGGGATTATGTATAACGTCACTAGTATAGGGATTATGTATACAAGCCACTAGTTCAGGGATTTGTATACACGTCACTAGTTCAGGGATTATGTATACAAGTCACTAGTTCAGGGATTATGTATACACGTCACTAGTTCAGGGATTATGTATACACGTCACTAGTTCAGGGATTATGTATACACGTCACTAGTTCAGGGATTATGTATACAAGCCATTAGTTCAGGGATTATGTATACACGTCACTAGTTCAGGGATTATGTATACAAGCCACTAGGTCAGGGATTATGTATACAAGCCACAAGTTCAGTGATTATGTATACAAATCACTAGTTCAGGGATTATGTATACACGTCACTAGTATAGGGATTATGTATACAAGCCACTAGTTCAGGGATTATGTATACAAGCCATTAGTTCAGGGATTATGTATACACGTCACTAGTTCAGGGATTATGTATACACGTCACTAGTATAGGGATTATGTATACAAGTCACTAGTTCAGGGATTATGTATACACGTCACTAGTTCAGGGATTATGTATACAAGCCATTAGTTCAGGGATTATGTATACACGTCACTAGTTCAGGGATTATGTATACAAGCCACTAGGTCAGGGATTATGTATACAAGCCACAAGTTCAGTGATTATGTATACAAGTCACTAGTTCAGGGATTATGTATACACGTCACTAGTTCAGGGATTATGTATACAAGCCATTAGTTCAGGGATTATGTATACACGTCACTAGTTCAGGGATTATGTATACACGTCACTAGTTCAGGGATTATGTATACACGTCACTAGTTCAGGGATTATGTATACAAGCCATTAGCTCACGGATTATAGATACAAGCCACTGGTTTTTGGGTTATATATACAACCCACTAGTTCAGAAACTATGTATACACGTCACTAGTATAGGGATTATGTATACAAGTCACTAGTTCAGGGATTATGTATACACGTCACTAGTTCAGGGATTATGTATACACGTCACTAGTATAGGGATTATGTATACAAGTCACTAGTTCAGGGATTATGTATACACGTCACTAGTTCAGGGATTATGTATACAAGCCATTAGTTCAGGGATTATGTATACACGCCACTAGTTCAGGGATTATGTATACAAGCCACTAGTTCAGGGATTATGTATACAAGTCACTAGTTCAGGGATTATGTATACACGTCACTAGTTCAGGGATTATGTATACAAGCCATTAGTTCAGGGATTATGCATACAAGCCACAATTTCAGTGATTATGTATACAAGCCACTAGTTCAGGGATTATGTATACAAGCCACTAGTTCAGGGATTATGTATACAAGCCACAAGTTCAGGGATTATGTATACAAGCCACTAGTTCAGTGATTATGTATACAAGCCACTAGTTCAGGGATTATGCATACAAGCCACTAGTTCAGGGATTATGCATACAAGCCACTAGTTCAGGGATT
Source organism: Meghimatium bilineatum (assembly GCA_034231615.1). Lineage (NCBI taxonomy): Eukaryota > Metazoa > Mollusca > Gastropoda > Stylommatophora > Philomycidae > Meghimatium > Meghimatium bilineatum. Next base: position 11,288,792 of record CM067313.1, read on the forward strand.
ATGCATACAAGCCACTAGTTCAGGGATTATGCATACAAAGCCACAAGTTCAGTGATTATGTATACAAGCCACTAGTTCAGGGATTATGTATACAAGCCACTAGTTCAGGGATTATACGTAGAGGACACTTCATGAAAATTTCAAAAAGGGTACTCAAGCAGCACAGAAAGAGAATTATCAACTATGAGAATCTATGAGAAATTTACTGAAAGTGAAATCTGAGAAGTTATAATATATATATATATATATAGGCATGTGCATTCGTTCCTCGATGTCGCAAGTCCATCGTGTTGTTCTTTATCTTGTTCTCTTGTTTTAAAAATATCGAGAAGCCCACACCAGCCTGGCTAGCTCAGTCGGTAGAGCATGAGACTCTTAATCTCAGGGTCGTGGGTTCGAGCCCCACGTTGGGCGTAATTTTTTTTCAATTGTCGTACTGAATGTACTGGATGTACTATTCCATCTAGCATTAAGCTTTTCGTTCAATATTCGTTCATATTGTCAACATTCGAATATCTGCTCGTCTGTAATTTTTGTGTGAAAATGTTCATGGTTTTTTTTTCTTTCTAAAATATATATTATTATATATTTATATTTATATAAATATATATTAAATATATACAACGAAGGTTGACTGCAACAGACCTCAAACATCTTCTCTCTCTCTCTCTCTTGTGTTGGTGGTGTACTAAACCTGTCCATCATGTGATGTTACTCTCCCACTTGTATCTTTGCCTAACTCTTGCCCTCCTCACTACGACTTTACCCTCAAGTATTATCTTCAAGTTGTCATGTCACGTAATGAGTCAAAAATATTTTATGTGATTTCTTTTAATAATTCTTTCCATATTAAATGCTGTTAGAACCTCTTTGTTGGTTTTCTTTCCATGATATTCTCCCTATATATATATATATATATATATAAAACGAGTGAGAAGATGAGTATAACATTTTACGTGTTACGCGATATATATATATATATATCGTGTAACACGTAAAATGTCATACTCATCTTCTCACAACTATCAAATGACAACAATTCAGATGTACATTCAGCATTGATGCTATTGGCAGGGTCGTGTGTATGTCTTCAGTAAAGAGGGAGGAGTTACCCCCTTAAAGAGGGAGGAGTTACCCCCTTAAAGGAGGAGTTACCCCCCTTAAAGAGGGAGGAGTTACCCCCATAAAGAGGAGCAGTTACCCCCTTAAAGGAGGAGTTACCCCCCTTAAAGAGGGAGGAGTTACCCCCTTAAAGAGGGAGGAGTTACCCCCTTAAAGTAGGAGTTACCCCCTTAAAGAGGGAGGAGTTACCCCCATAAAGAGGGAGGAGTTACCCCCTTAAAGAAGGAGTTACCCCCCTTAAAGATGGAGGAGTTACCCCCATAAAGAGGGAGGAGTTACCCCCTTAAAAGAAAAGACCATTCGCCAATTATCGTGTGTAATGACCTACTTTTCATGACTATTTTTGTGGAAAATCATTTATGGAGTGGTGTTAACCATTTCATAATAATAATATTTAGGAATACTCACAGCTAAAACTGAAATCCAACAAGTGAAACTTTCAACAGGGTAATGACGTTGTGCTAATCACTGAAAACACACATAATAACACAGAATAATACCAACGTTTCGACCGAAAAGGTCTTCATCAAGAACGCATTAACAAAATCAATTACTAGTAATAACTGCACTAATAGCATTAGCATGGACAATCGTTTTGGGATCCGAATGAAGAAGAGGTTAGTTAATTTGTTAGTTAGTTAGTTAATTAGTTCGTCTAGCTAGTTAGTCTAGCTAGTTAGTCTAGTTCATTAGTCTAGCTAGTTAGTTGCTGATCCAGAGGTCAGTGGGTTCATGCCCTTAGACCCAGCTAGGTAGTATAGCTAGTTAGTCTAGTTAGTAAGTCTAGTTAGTCTAGTTAGTCAGTCTAGTTAGTCAGTCTAGTTAGTCTAGTTAGTCAGTCTAGTTACTCTAGTTAGCCAGTCTAGTTAGTTAGTCTAGTTAGTTAGTCTAGTTAGTCAGTCTAGTTAGTTAGTCTAGTTAGTTAGTCTAGTTAGTAAGTCTAGTTAGGTATTGTTAGTCTAGTTAGTTAGTCTAGTTAGTTTGCCTTGTTAGTTAATTAGTTTAGTTAGTTTAGTTCAGTTAGTTAGTTTAGTTCAGTTTGTTAGTTTAGTTTAGTTAGTTAGTTATTTAGTTTGTTTGTTGGTTGGTTGGTTAAAATCTCACTTCCATCAACATAAATACGCCATATCATATTCCGCCACATGCCTCTTCTTCCGCCGGAAATGTGTGACGTGTTCTGCGACCCCACTGGTTGCTTACAGACGTGACAAGAGCATTATGGATATATTGTTCCTCAGTCATCTCAACCCTAACGTTCCTAATCAAAATAAGCTGCAATACCAATCACATACCATCAGAAAAAACAGATGATCAAGTCAATAAGAAAGCCACAAACACCAACACAAGATGACTATCACATTATGAACAGATCAGAGCAAGTTATAATTCTACGTCTCAGAACAGGACACAACTGACTCCGCAGTCACATGTATACAAAGTTCAAGATTGGCAACACGGCCATGTGTACATGTGGACAGGCAGCACAGAGTGCCAAACATATACTTCAAGAGTGTTCTGAGCATGAAACGCTGAGGAAGACATATTGGCCAGAGGAAACAACACTGGAATCAAAACTCTATGGGACACTGTATGAACTACAAAAGACAATGAGTTTTATTAAGGAGACAGAATTACAGATATAGACATGTTTCAAGTGAACGAAAGAAGAAGAAGAATAAGCCGCAAACGTAGAAAATGCTACAGATTTGCCTATGTCATCCAGACCCGATCTGTCACATTCCCCCCAAAAAAACACCTTCACCATTGAAGAGAGTTTTCCATGTGTGTCCGGCAACCTGCAATCTGCAATCTGCAAGAGTTGCACCATGACCTACATAAGTGAGATTGGTAGGAGGCAAGACGTTTGACTTATGGCTGATGACTAAGCTATTGGAGGCACCTCAAATAATTGCAGGAAAATTGACTACAAAAGAAGCAGAATAGCTTGCCATATTTCTGTCACATTATATCTATATAAAGTGGCGTTATGTCAAAAGACTTCAAAATGTTCGACATCACCTCCCATTATTAAATAACTTGTAGGACAGACATTGCATCATCAAGAAACACAACCGGTTGACATTAACGTGTTGTGTTTTTAATTATTTTTACAGCAAGAACAACAAATATATAGTTATTTACTGTAAAAATTACAGAAAGATAATACTTCTTGACGCCAAAAAGTTTAGCGTATATATCCCGTCAGAGTGAAAACGTGCATTGGCTGCTTAAGACCTGTCCTTTAATTGTGCTGCAGGTTCAGCCACTGGCTAAAGACACATTATACATCAATTATGGTGATATTAATTCTCAGAAACGGAAATTCCCTATCTGTACCGAACATTATTGCATACAAGTAGATCAGACCTCTGCAGCTTAACCGTTTCCAAGACAGACCTTCCAAGAGAATTAATTAGGATCCTTTTCGTTACGTTTTTATTTGTGTTGGGCTTTCGGTTGATCACTATTTTAATACTTGAAATCGCGTGCCAAAAATAGCTATGGCAACTCCAAGAAAATTAAATGTGACCAAACGAAAGCCCAACACGGGCTTCCGGCCTATCACGTGAAAATTATTGATAACATGTCTTATAGTCGTGCCTGGAGCTGCATTACAAGTTTATACGGTATATTTTTTAACAAGTTATGTTATACAGGGCCTTAAATATGTGTTTCTGGTAGGGAAAAGACAAGGGAAGCTGGTTACAAAATAAAAAAGAAAGGTCACTAGCCGTCCCTACTCTAAAAATTCCCGCTACCCCACTGTCTATATATGTACCCGTAACCCCTAAAGGGTCGTAGTGGTCGCACATTGGATGCATCATCACACAGAGTCAGTCGTCCAGCCATTGCTATCTTCAACGATGGGGACGAGTGAGGGCAAATTTTGTCCTGTCCAGTCCTTCATGTTGTCTATTTATGCTTTTATTTGTCCTCTTCTGCTTCTTTCACCAATACCATTTCATGTTGCATTATTTTATACAAGGAATAATTTCAGCATATATGTCAAAACCATGAAAGTTTTCGTCGTTTCTCTATTGAAAGTAACGGTTCTTGTGGACCTGTGTATACCACCCGTATATATATATATATATATATATATATATATATATATATATATATATATATATATATATATATATATATATATATATATATACATATAATTGTGTCTATCACATTACGACATATTTTAAATTCGTTATGTCAGCATTTGTGATTATTTTTTAAATTGACAAAAATTGTTATATATATACATCGGAATAAACTCGATTAAATTCCCATCCGATACAGTTACCAAATCTTCTAAAGTTGAATACATTCAGTTAACCATCGCACACTTTTGCACTTCGAATCAATATTAATAATGAATTCTATAATGAACCATATAAGCAAATTGCATAGGGACATTGAATTTATAGTAATTTATTGAATAGCACAAGTAACATATTTGAAGTGCATTAGAAACAACTTATGGTTGTGGTTATAACCCAATGGTGAAACGGCAAACACAAAACGAAATAATGATCAATAGTTTACGAAAAGTTACGGAATTTCAGAAGAAAATCAGATTTTGTTTTGAATAGTTACAATTATAGACTGATTATGGCAACCTGTCATATCATATTTGTTTAATTTTAATTTTACGTGAGTAGATCGTGATACTGCATTCATTAAGTAAGGCACTTTTGACATGTATGTGTTTTCTCTCAACGTATAATCCGAGAGATAGCTCTTCTGTGTTCCTGACTTGAGTCAATATTTAGTTCATGATAGAACTTGCTGCTTGAGTATCATGTTTTGTGACTTACAAAATGCTAGAGCGACTTCCTGTTTGAGAATCATGTTTTGTGTATCAGAGTTTACTTACTAGAGTGACTTGTTGTTCGAGAATCATGTTTTGTGTATCAGAGTTTACTTACTAGAGTGACTTGTTGTTTGAGAATCATGTTTTGTGTATCAGAGTTTACTTACTAGAGTGACTTGTTGTTTGAGTATCATGTTGTGTATCTCAGAGTTTAGTTAATAGAGTGACTTGTTGTTTGAGTATCCTTATTTGTGTCTCAGAATTTACTTACTAGAGTGACTTGTTGTTTGAGTATCAAGTTTTGTATCTCAGAGTTTACTTACTAGAGTGACTTGTTGTTTGAGTATCAAGTTTTGTATCTCAGAGTTTACTTACTAGAGCAACTTGCTGCTAGAGTCAGATTAGGGTGTCTGGAGACCACAATAACTCAATATCTTACGAGCATATGGAAAAATATCAGTACTGTAGCTGCTGTCAGACTGAGATAGTTGATAATCAGAGGGTGAACCATCCCCTTTATTAGGAAATTAAATTATAACTTTTTTATAACAAATGAGACTTTGATTAGCAGACCTTGATTATTAGACTTTGAAAAGGAGACTTTGATTAGGAGACTTTGATTAGGCGACTTGGATTAAGAGACTTTGATTATGAGACTTTGATTAGGAGACTTTGATTATGATACTTTGATTAGGAGACTTTCAAAAAAAACTTTGATAAGGAGACTTTGATTTGGAGACTGATTAAAAGACTTTGAAAAGGAGACTTTGACGGAGACTTTGATTAAAAAACATTGAAAAGGAAACTTTGATTAATAGACTTTGATTAGGAGACTTTGATTAGGAGACTTTGATTAGGAGGCTTTGATTAGGAGACTTTGATTAATAGACTTTGATTAGGAGATTTTGATTAGGAGACTTTGATTAATAGACTTTGATTAGGAGACTTTGATCATTAGACTTTGATTAGGAGATTTTGATTAGGAGACTTTGATTAGGAGATTTTGAAAAGGAGACTTTGAAAAGGAGACTTTGAAAAGGAGACTTTGATTAGGATACTTTGTAAAGGAGACTTTGATTATGAGACTTTGATTTGGAGACTGTGATTTGGAGACTGGTTAGGAGACTTTTAAAAGGAGACTTTGAAAAGGAGACTTTGATTAGGATACTTTGTAAAGGAGACTTTGATTAGGAGACTTTGATTAGGAGACTTTGATTAGGAGACTTTGATTAGGAGACTTTGATAACGAGACGTTGAAAAGGAGACTTTGATTAGGAGACTTTGATTAGGAGACTTTGATTAAGTATTAGCAAATCTTATCATGCCATTTAATACTAGTAACTTAACCAAAGGGGCGGTACAAACAACCCCCCCCTCTCCCTCTTTCACATAAGCAATTTTTCACCACATAAATATCTTAGATTTTCCTAAAATGGTTAAATTGACAGACGAAAACTGACGAATGGTCTTTTCTTTTTTTTCTTTAGGTAAACCCCCCTCCTTAAAGTACCGGGTAATTATATATACGGCCCTGCTTCTGGGTATAAAATAAGCTCCGGAGTAATCATTTCATGAACATAGAAAGTAAGTTCTAATCAGTTGTAATTTCCTGGGATTGTTACAACAACAAAATATTGGTTTATTTATAATTTTTCACAAAAATCCATTTCAGTTAAAGTTTTCGGCTTTCACAGTTCAACAATATTTATAATGAAGCAACGTATATTTTCAAAATTTGACACATGCAGACAAGAAGGATACATTCGTTATTTTACCGACAGCTAAAAAAAAAAGCTCTCTTTTTGCCATGATGACAAAAACTTCCACCACTTCTGGTCTTACTATTTTTCCTGGCCGTTCCCTACAATTGGCACCGCAGCGGTGGTTCTATCAGAACTACAATATGGAGCACCGTGCGAATTCGCTCGGCCGTGCATAACGCATTTAATCCATTTCTATTTCCATAGGCACAGGTGTGTGACTCTCCATACGTTCTTTTCACCTGTTCGCGGCCGCCCAGAAGATTGCCGTAAGTACAGAGGAAGGATTTATAGAAGAGCATTTGTTTAGGAGTGACAAAAAGTATTAATCAATAAGGATTCTAATACAGAAATGGATCTTCTACGGAGAATGACAGGCTAAAAAGTTTGTCATGAAATCCCTGTAGTTTAGACCTCTAGTTTTCAGAAACAGAGTCGGATCAAAGTAATTGTGTCA